>CM039732.1:40000-42474 GCA_022539455.1 Dendrobium nobile | reverse complement strand
GAACAAGCCTAGCCACCCAACCCTCCCCGCCTGCCCCGCACGCCCATAACCACCATCCCCCGCCCGCCCCCTCCCCCCCGCTCCGCGCCCACTCCCAAGCCCATAGCATCACCGCACCCTCGCTCGCCCCAACCTGCAACCGCCGCCCACATCCCCCACCCGCCCTGGCTGATAGCCATTGGCCCCCTCCCACCGCAGCGCAGCACCAGACCAGGGCCTACCGCAGGCAGAAAGCAATGGCCCCCACTCCGCACCCGCAGCATGCGCAGCCAGCCCAGGACATCCGCAGGCCAGCCAACCATGGCCTCCGCAGGCAACCCAGCCATGCTCCGCAAGCGGCCAGCCAGGGCCTCCGCAGGCTGCTAGCCTTGGCTTCCACACGCAGGCTGCACCGAACCGTCGCAAGCCTGATTATTCTTTCGCAACCAACAATATTGGCAAGAAGGGGGGGCCGAGGCACACTTGCAATTCCAACTAAGGGCCAATGTCACGCTGGATTTGAGAGGGACACAATTATGATGTGTAACTTGGCACATCTGAATATTTTTTCGCAACCAACAATCGAAGGCACGGGCAGCATGTCACCTCTTTTTTTCATAACCAACAATTGAAGGCACATGTAACAAGTGAAAGGACTGCTACATTGATGGTTGGCCACACAAAGTAACCACCAATCAATCGAAGCAGAGCATACGACAACTCATGTGCCAATACGGTGTCAAGCACTTCCACATCACTAAGCCCAAAGGCACCACCCAGTATCGAAGAGTAAGCACTCCTACGACAGGCGAACCAAAGGATCGTAGTAAAGATGTGGACGGCAAGCTCCCGCCATGCACGTAAGGTAGCTGAGTTTGGGCCAGTCGAACAACCATCGAATCCGACAATCGATGGCAAGTGTCATCCCTCGCATGAAATCGAGTTCTGCGACAGAGTTTTGTTACTCTGTTGTATGTTTAGCCTACCCCTCTAAAAGGCAGACAAGGCTAATAACCCAAAAATGCCCCCGTAGTTCAAAATGGCCGAAAAAGCTTAAATTTTTTTTTGCCATATAATTGCATATTCTGCTTGTGCATGCACACATGAGTTCCCAACATGCCAACTCGATGCCAAAAAGCACTTATTTGAGCACTTCTTGTACATTTGAATGGCCTCCGCAGGCTGCCAGCGAGGGCCTCCGCAGGCTGCCAGCCATGGCCTCCGCAGGTTGCCAGCCAGGGCCTCCGCAGGCTTGCAGCCAGGGCCTCCGCAGGCCGCTGCCAGCCAGGGCCTCCGCAGGCTGCCAGCCAGGGCCTCCGCATGCCGCTGCCAGCCAGGGCCTCCGCAGGCCGCTGCCAGCCAGGTCCTCCGCAGGCTGCCAGCCAGGTTCTCCGCATGCTGCCAGCCAGGGCCTCCGCAGGCCGCCAGCCAGGGCCTCCGCAGGCCGCTGCCAGCCAGGGCCTTCGCAGGCTGCTAGCCATGGCCTCCGCAGGCTGTCAGCCAGGGCCTCCGCAGGCCGCTGCCAGCCAGCGCCTCCGCAGGCTGCTAGCCATGGCCTCCGCAGGCAGCCAGCCAGGGCCTCCGCAGGCAGCCAGCCATGGCCTCCGCACGCAGCCAGCCAGGACATCCGCAGGCAGCCAACCATGGCCTCCGCAGGCAACCAGCCATAGCCTCCGCAAGCTGCCAGCCAGGGCCTCCGCAGGCTGCTAGCCTTGGCTTCCACACGCAGGCTGCACGAACCGTCGCAAGCCTGATTATTCTTTCGCAACCAATAATCGTATCGTAGGCACAAGCGACTTGTCACTTCATTTATTAGCGGATACATTTATTCCCGTATGCATCAAAATACTTAAGCCGTGGGCACGTTGGCAAGCAGGGTCTCGAATTATTGGCAAGAAGGGCCGAGGCCCGTATGCATCAAAATACATAAGCCGTGGGCACGTTGGCAAGCAGGGTCTCGAAATATTGGCAAGAAGGGCCGAGGCACACTTGCAATTCCAACTAAGGGCCAATGTCACGCTGGATTTGAGGGACACAATTATGATGTGTAACTTGGCACATCTGAATATTTTTTCGCAACCAACAATCGAAGGCACGGGCAGCATGTCACCTCTTTTTTTCATAACCAACAATTGAAGGCACATGTAACAAGTGAAAGGACTGCTACATTGATGGTTGGCCACACAAAGTAACCACCAATCAATCGAAGCAGAGCATACGACAACTCATGTGCCAATACGGTGTCAAGCACTTCCACATCACTAAGCCCAAAGGCACCACCCAGTATCGAAGAGTAAGCACTCCTACGACAGGCGAACCAAAGGATCGTAGTAAAGATGTGGACGGCAAGCTCCCGCCATGCACGTAAGGTAGCCGAGTTTGGGCCAGTCGAACAACCATCGAATCCGACAATCGATGGCAAGTGTCATCCCTCGCATGATAATCGAGTTCTGCGACAGAGTTTGTTACTCTGCTGTATGTTTAGCCAATGATGG
>CM039732.1:30000-32500 GCA_022539455.1 Dendrobium nobile | reverse complement strand
GTGAGGCTGTGCCTTCGGCCAAGCTGACTAGCACCAATAATGTCTGGAAGCGACCAGAGCATATTAGAGTCACGGAGACGGTTAAGCGAGGGCAGTTCTCGCCGGATGGTATAACCGTGAAGCTCAAACTGGATGTGGTGGAGCGGAATATTAATCTGCTCGGCAATGCCGTGGTGGGTAAAATTCTTGGCCGACGTCTTCCCTTCTTCGTGCTTGAATCGGAAATACGTCGTCAATGGGGCAGATTTGGCGATTATCAGCTGGCCACTATTGGCATTGACTGCTTTGTGTGCACCTTTACCTCTTCGGAGGCCAGAGATGCGGTAATCTGTGGAGGTCCGTGGTTTTTTAGTGGTAACATTGTGGGTCTCGACAAATGGACCCCAGAATTCTCTCCCAACTCCCTTGAGGGTCTCTCCTCGCCGGTTTGGATTCGTCTGCCGCAATTGCCCTTGCAATTTTGGGACCAGGAAAACCTTGTTCGTATTGCTTCTATGATTGGCGAACCACTTTGGATTGATGCACAAACGGGGGCTGGTGGCCGACGTGAATATGCCCGGGTTTGTGTTAAATTGGATTTGGCACGGAAGCTCCAGAATGGTTTCTGGATTGACGGTGGTAGGGGCCGTTTTTACCAACGTGTTGAATACGAGGGATTGGGGTTATCTTGCTTTGAATGTGGACGGGTGGGACACCGCCGGGAGTCTTGCCCATCAAGGCCTGTGGATGGCACTGCTGCCTTGGTAGGTAGCCAGCCGGCCTCTGCGAGCAGCAAAGCCCCCATACGTAAGGACGTTAATACGCCGAGCTCTAGTGGGAAGACTAACGAGGCCAAGGAAGCCTCGGTAGTGGGCAAAATTACTCCTTGCCCGGGATCTGGGTCGTCTGGGGTAGCCTTGTCCACCCCTACGGGTAGCTTGCGGGGTGTTGGGCATTCGGGATCGGGCTCACCACCAACACCTGATGCCGATGAGGCCCCCATCGCCACGGAACCTTGTGAAGACGAGAAATTGTTTGGGCCGTGGAGCCTAGTGCCACCCAGGAAGGGACGGCGGCAACAAAAGAAACCGCAGCTGGATAGTCAGCCGCCGTTGGGGGAGAACTTAATGCGGCAAGTCGATCTTGCGGTGGTTAAGGAACCCAAGGCAAAGCAGATGAAGGAAAACTTCAGACCAAGCCGTGGCGATAAGAAACCGGGGCTGACCGAGCCCCTTTTGTTTAAGGCTGGTCTGAGACCGGCCAGGCCTAAACTTGGGGCTTCACAAGCCCACTTTGACAAGGAACTCCAGGCTCTGGGTCCGATTGAGGAGGCCCCGAGGAAGCGGAAGAAGGACGGGAACTCACTGAATTGCGGCGGGGACGCTTCCCCTATAGTTGTTTAATGCCTACAACCATGTTTTGGAACTGCAGGGGGGCTCGGAAAAAGCACACGAGCAACTACCTGCGTCACCTGGTGGGTGACAATGAGGTGCACTTTGTTGGTCTGGTGGAGACCAAGATTGAAAGATGCGATCGTGCAGACATTGATAAGCTTATTGGGGCGAGATGGAATTTTTTCCACCATCCTTCCCTCGGTAAGTCGGGGGGCATTCTGCTCCTGTGGCGGCGCGACATTGTTCTCTTTGACGTCCTGGAGGTCAATGATCAAGTCGTCATGGGATCGCTTTCTATGCCTGATTGCCCGAATTGGCTGGTTGCGGTTGTTTATGCCAACAAGGACCTCCATGTCCGGCGGCTGCTTTGGCAAACGATTGAAGCTCGGGCTGATGCCTCGCTTCCTCTTCTTGTTGCTGGAGATTTTAATTGCTGCCTCAGTCAGGAGGATAAGAAGGGGGGTAAGCGTTTCTCGTTCTCGGCCGGGGCGCGGGAGATGGCGGAATTCATGGCTCAAAATGACCTTCATGATCTCGGGTTTGTTGGCCCTAAGTACACGTGGACCAACAATAAGTCCGGTAACAGCAAAATTTGGGTGCGGCTGGATCGCTGTCTCATGAGTACGGCGGGGCTCAAATGTGCCCCGTTTGCAACCGTGCGGCACATGGGGCGAGTAGCTTCGGATCACTCACCCCTTCTACTTACCCTCAAGCCGCGGGTGATTGAGCACAAGGATAGGAGCTTCCGGTTTGAGGATGTGTGGACGACTTATCCGGCTTCTTGGCGGGTAGTTTGGACTCAGTGGTCCCGTGTGGATCATGGCTCTCCTTCTGATGTGCTGGACAGGAAATGCCGTCGAACTTTACGGGCTCTGTTCTTTTGGAGCCGCAACCGCATCAAGGATCTGAGCAGCTTACGAGCGCGGCTAGAGCGACGCATTCTGGAACTTCAGGAGTGTGATTGTAGTCCTGGGGGGCTGCTAGCCGATCAGGAGGATGAGCTTCGACGGGCTGTTGGCGAGCTCGGGGACACTTTATCCCGTATTTCCTTATGGTGGAGGCAACGGGCAAAACTTAGATGGATTGAGGAGGGGGATACCAACTCACACTTCTTCCACATGGCGGCT
>CM039732.1:5000-25000 GCA_022539455.1 Dendrobium nobile | reverse complement strand
TAAAAGGCAAACAAGGCTAATAACACGAAAAATGCCCCGGTAGTTCAAAAAGGCCAAAAAAGCTTACATTTTTTTTTTTGCATAACATTCCAACATTTTACATTTAAATGCACAAACGAGATCCCATCATGCCATCTCGAAGCTGAGTTGGAAACAGATGAACATCCAGAAAAGATGTAAAATGGCAAGCGACATAAAGCATATACTCCAATAATGCCATAGCCAAGGCCTCCGCAGGGTACCAGCCAGGGCCTCCGCACGCCGCTGCCAGCCAGGGCCTCCACAGGCTGCTAGCCATGGCCTCCGCAGGCTGTCAGCCAAGGCCTCCGCAGACCGCTGCCAGCCAGCGCCTTCGCAGGCTGCCAGCCATGGCCTCCGCAGGCAGCCAGCCAGGGCCTCCGCAGGCAGCAAGCCATGGCCTCCGCACGCAGCTAGCCAGGACATCTGCAGGCAGCCAACCATGGCCTCCGCAGGCAACCAGCCATAGCCTTCGCAAGTTGCCAGCCAGGGCCTCCGCATATCAATTTAATCTTCCGCATCCAACAATCGAGGCAAGAGTTTCATCCCTTACGAGCAATTCAACTTCTTTGAGGAAAATTTTTCTTCACTTTTGCACGTCAACTTCCCTCTAAAAGACAAACAAGGCTAATAACACGAAAAATGCCCCGGTAGTTCAAAAAGGCCGAAAAAGCTTACATTTTTTTTTGCATAACATTCCCACATTTTACATTTAAATGCACATACGAGATCCCGTCATGCCATCTCGAAGCTGAGTTTGAGCCAGTTGAACATCCAGAAAAGATGTAAAATGGCAAGCGACATAAAGCATATACTCCAATAATGCCACAGCCAGGGCCACCGCAGGCTGCTAGCCATGGCCTCCGCAGGCTATCAGCCAGGGCCTCCGCAGGCCGCTGCTTGCTAGGGCCTCCGAAGGCTGCTTGCCATGGCCTCCGCAGGCTGTCAGCCAAGGCCTCCGCAGGCTGTCAGCCAAGGCCTCCGCAGGCTGCTAGCCATGGCCTCCGCAGGCAGCCAGCCAGGGCCTCCGCAGGCAGCCAGCCACGGCCTCCGCACGCAGCCAGCCAGGACATCTGCAGGCAGCCAACCATTGCCTCCGCAGGCAACCAGCCATAGCCTTCGCAAGTTGCCAGCCAGGGCCTCCGCATATCAATTTAATCTTCCGCATCCAACAATCGAGGCAAGAGTTTCATCCCTTACGAGCAATTCAACTTCTTTGAGGAAAATTTTTCTTCACTTTTGCACGTCAACTTCCCTCTAAAAGACAAACAAGGCTAATAACACGAAAAATGCCCCGGTAGTTCAAAAAGGCCGAAAAAGCTTACATTTTTTTTTTGCATAACATTCCCACATTTTACATTTAAATGCACATACGAGATCCCGTCATGCCATCTCGAAGCTGAGTTTGAGCCAGTTGAACATCCAGAAAAGATGTAAAATGGCAAGCGACATAAAGCATATACTCCAATAATGCCACAGCCAGGGCCACCGCAGGCTGCTAGCCATGGCCTCCGCAGGCTATCAGCCAGGGCCTCCGCAGGCCGCTGCTTGCTAGGGCCTCCGAAGGCTGCTTGCCATGGCCTCCGCAGGCTGTCAGCCAAGGCCTCCGCAGGCTGTCAGCCAAGGCCTCCGCAGGCTGCTAGCCATGGCCTCCGCAGGCAGCCAGCCAGGGCCTCCGCAGGCAGCCAGCCACGGCCTCCGCACGCAGCCAGCCAGGACATCTGCAGGCAGCCAACCATTGCCTCCGCAGGCAACCAGCCATAGCCTTCGCAAGGTGCCAGCCAGGGCCTCCGCATATCAATTTAATCTTCCGCATCCAACAATCGAGGCAAGAGTTTCATCCCTTACGAGCAATTCAACTTATTTGAGGAAAATTTTTCTTCTCTTTTGCACGTCAACTTCCCTCTAAAAGGCAAACAAGGCTAATAACACGAAAAATGCCCCGGTAGTTCAAAAAGGCCGAAAAAGCTTACATTTTTTTTTTGCATAACATTCCCACATTTTACATTTAAATGCACATACGAGATCCCGTCATGCCATCTCGAAGCTGAGTTTGAGCCAGTTGAACATCCAGAAAAGATGTAAAATGGCAAGCGACATAAAGCATATACTCCAATAATGCCGCAGCCAGGGCCACCGCAGGCTGCTAGCCATGGCCTCCGCAGGCTATCAGCCAGGGCCTCCGCAGGCCGCTGCTTGCTAGGGCCTCCGAAGGCTGCTTGCCATGGCCTCCGCAGGCTGTCAGCCAAGGCCTCCGCAGGCTGCTGCCAGCCAGCGCCTCCGCAGGCTGCTAGCCATGGCCTCCGCAGGCAGCCAGCCAGGGCCTCCGCAGGCAGCCAGCCATGGCCTCCGCAGGCTGCTTACCATGGCCTCCGCAGGCAACCAGCCATAGCCTTCGCAAGTTGCCAGCCAGGGCCTCCGCATATCAATTTAATCTTCCGCATCCAACAATCGAGGCAAGAGTTTCATCCCTTACGAGCAATTCAACTTCTTTGAGGAAAATTTTTCTTCACTTTTGCACGTCAACTTCCCTCTAAAAGACAAACAAGGCTAATAACACGAAAAATGCCCCGGTAGTTCAAAAAGGCCGAAAAAGCTTACATTTTTTTTTTGCATAACATTCCCACATTTTACATTTAAATGCACAAACGAGATCCCCTCATGCCATCTCGAAGCTGAGTTTGAGCCAGTTGAACATCCAGAAAAGATGTAAAATGGCAAGCGACATAAAGCATATACTCCAATAATGCCAACCAGGGCCTCCGCAGGCCGCTGCCAGCCAGGGCCTTCGCAGGCTGCTAGCCATGGCCTCCGCAGGCTGTCAGCCAGGGCCTCCGCAGGCCGCTGCCAGCCAGCGCCTCCGCAGGCTGCTAGCCATGGCCTCCGCAGGCAGCCAGCCAGGGCCTCCGCAGGCAGCCAGCCATGGCCTCCGCACGCAGCCAGCCAGGACATCCGCAGGCAGCCAACCATGGCCTCCGCAGGCAACCAGCCATAGCCTCCGCAAGCTGCCAGCCAGGGCCTCCGCAGGCTGCTAGCCATGGCCTCCGCAGGCAGCCAGCCAGGGCCTCCGCAGGCAGCCAGCCATGGCCTCCGCACGCAGCCAGCCAGGACATCCGCAGGCAGCCAACCATGGCCTCCGCAGGCAACCAGCCATAGCCTCCGCAAGCTGCCAGCCAGGGCCTCCGCAGGCTGCTAGCCTTGGCTTCCACACGCAGGCTGCACGAACCGTCGCAAGCCTGATTATTCTTTCGCAACCAACAATATTGGCAAGAAGGGCCGAGGCACACTTGCAATTCCAACTAAGGGCCAATGTCACGCTGGATTTGAGGGACACAATTATGATGTGTAACTTGGCACATCTGAATATTTTTTCGCAACCAACAATCGAAGGCACGGGCAGCATGTCACCTCTTTTTTTCATAACCAACAATTGAAGGCACATGTAACAAGTGAAAGGACTGCTACATTGATGGTTGGCCACACAAAGTAACCACCAATCAATCGAAGCAGAGCATACGACAACTCATGTGCCAATACGGTGTCAAGCACTTCCACATCACTAAGCCCAAAGGCACCACCCAGTATCGAAGAGTAAGCACTCCTACGACAGGCGAACCAAAGGATCGTAGTAAAGATGTGGACGGCAAGCTCCCGCCATGCACGTAAGGTAGCTGAGTTTGGGCCAGTCGAACAACCATCGAATCCGACAATCGATGGCAAGTGTCATCCCTCGCATGATAATCGAGTTCTGCGACAGAGTTTTGTTACTCTGTTGTATGTTTAGCCTACCCCTCTAAAAGGCAGACAAGGCTAATAACCCCAAAAATGCCCCCGTAGTTCAAAATGGCCGAAAAAGCTTAAATTTTTTTTTGCCATATAATTGCATATTCTGCTTGTGCATGCACACATGAGTTCCCAACATGCCAACTCGATGCCAAAAAGCACTTATTTGAGCACTTCTTAGTACATTTGAATGGCCTCCGCAGGCTGCCAGCGAGGGCCTCCGCAGGCTGCCAGCCATGGCCTCCGCAGGTTGCCAGCCAGGGCCTCCGCAGGCTTGCAGCCAGGGCCTCCGCAGGCCGCTGCCAGCCAGGGCCTCCGCAGGCTGCCAGCCAGGGCCTCCGCATGCCGCTGCCAGCCAGGGCCTCCGCAGGCCGCTGCCAGCCAGGTCCTCCGCAGGCTGCCAGCCAGGTTCTCCGCATGCTGCCAGCCAGGGCCTCCGCAGGCCGCCAGCCAGGGCCTCCGCAGGCCGCTGCCAGCCAGGGCCTTCGCAGGCTGCTAGCCATGGCCTCCGCAGGCTGTCAGCCAGGGCCTCCGCAGGCCGCTGCCAGCCAGCGCCTCCGCAGGCTGCTAGCCATGGCCTCCGCAGGCAGCCAGCCAGGGCCTCCGCAGGCAGCCAGCCATGGCCTCCGCACGCAGCCAGCCAGGACATCCGCAGGCAGCCAACCATGGCCTCCGCAGGCAACCAGCCATAGCCTCCGCAAGCTGCCAGCCAGGGCCTCCGCAGGCTGCTAGCCTTGGCTTCCACACGCAGGCTGCACGAACCGTCGCAAGCCTGATTATTCTTTCGCAACCAATAATCGTATCGTAGGCACAAGCGACTTGTCACTTCATTTATTAGCGGATACATTTATTCCCGTATGCATCAAAATACTTAAGCCGTGGGCACGTTGGCAAGCAGGGTCTCGAATTATTGGCAAGAAGGGCCGAGGCCCGTATGCATCAAAATACATAAGCCGTGGGCACGTTGGCAAGCAGGGTCTCGAAATATTGGCAAGAAGGGCCGAGGCACACTTGCAATTCCAACTAAGGGCCAATGTCACGCTGGATTTGAGGGACACAATTATGATGTGTAACTTGGCACATCTGAATATTTTTTCGCAACCAACAATCGAAGGCACGGGCAGCATGTCACCTCTTTTTTTCATAACCAACAATTGAAGGCACATGTAACAAGTGAAAGGACTGCTACATTGATGGTTGGCCACACAAAGTAACCACCAATCAATCGAAGCAGAGCATACGACAACTCATGTGCCAATACGGTGTCAAGCACTTCCACATCACTAAGCCCAAAGGCACCACCCAGTATCGAAGAGTAAGCACTCCTACGACAGGCGAACCAAAGGATCGTAGTAAAGATGTGGACGGCAAGCTCCCGCCATGCACGTAAGGTAGCTGAGTTTGGGCCAGTCGAACAACCATCGAATCCGACAATCGATGGCAAGTGTCATCCCTCGCATGATAATCGAGTTCTGCGACAGAGTTTTGTTACTCTGTTGTATGTTTAGCCTACCCCTCTAAAAGGCAGACAAGGCTAATAACCCCAAAAATGCCCCCGTAGTTCAAAATGGCCGAAAAAGCTTAAATTTTTTTTTGCCATATAATTGCATATTCTGCTTGTGCATGCACACATGAGTTCCCAACATGCCAACTCGATGCCAAAAAGCACTTATTTGAGCACTTCTTAGTACATTTGAATGGCCTCCGCAGGCTGCCAGCGAGGGCCTCCGCAGGCTGCCAGCCATGGCCTCCGCAGGTTGCCAGCCAGGGCCTCCGCAGGCTTGCAGCCAGGGCCTCCGCAGGCCGCTGCCAGCCAGGGCCTCCGCAGGCTGCCAGCCAGGGCCTCCGCATGCCGCTGCCAGCCAGGGCCTCCGCAGGCCGCTGCCAGCCAGGTCCTCCGCAGGCTGCCAGCCAGGTTCTCCGCATGCTGCCAGCCAGGGCCTCCGCAGGCCGCCAGCCAGGGCCTCCGCAGGCCGCTGCCAGCCAGGGCCTTCGCAGGCTGCTAGCCATGGCCTCCGCAGGCTGTCAGCCAGGGCCTCCGCAGGCCGCTGCCAGCCAGCGCCTCCGCAGGCTGCTAGCCATGGCCTCCGCAGGCAGCCAGCCAGGGCCTCCGCAGGCAGCCAGCCATGGCCTCCGCACGCAGCCAGCCAGGACATCCGCAGGCAGCCAACCATGGCCTCCGCAGGCAACCAGCCATAGCCTCCGCAAGCTGCCAGCCAGGGCCTCCGCAGGCTGCTAGCCTTGGCTTCCACACGCAGGCTGCACGAACCGTCGCAAGCCTGATTATTCTTTCGCAACCAATAATCGTATCGTAGGCACAAGCGACTTGTCACTTCATTTATTAGCGGATACATTTATTCCCGTATGCATCAAAATACTTAAGCCGTGGGCACGTTGGCAAGCAGGGTCTCGAATTATTGGCAAGAAGGGCCGAGGCCCGTATGCATCAAAATACATAAGCCGTGGGCACGTTGGCAAGCAGGGTCTCGAAATATTGGCAAGAAGGGCCGAGGCACACTTGCAATTCCAACTAAGGGCCAATGTCACGCTGGATTTGAGGGACACAATTATGATGTGTAACTTGGCACATCTGAATATTTTTTCGCAACCAACAATCGAAGGCACGGGCAGCATGTCACCTCTTTTTTTCATAACCAACAATTGAAGGCACATGTAACAAGTGAAAGGACTGCTACATTGATGGTTGGCCACACAAAGTAACCACCAATCAATCGAAGCAGAGCATACGACAACTCATGTGCCAATACGGTGTCAAGCACTTCCACATCACTAAGCCCAAAGGCACCACCCAGTATCGAAGAGTAAGCACTCCTACGACAGGCGAACCAAAGGATCGTAGTAAAGATGTGGACGGCAAGCTCCCGCCATGCACGTAAGGTAGCTGAGTTTGGGCCAGTCGAACAACCATCGAATCCGACAATCGATGGCAAGTGTCATCCCTCGCATGATAATCGAGTTCTGCGACAGAGTTTTGTTACTCTGTTGTATGTTTAGCCTACCCCTCTAAAAGGCAGACAAGGCTAATAACCCCAAAAATGCCCCCGTAGTTCAAAATGGCCGAAAAAGCTTAAATTTTTTTTTGCCATATAATTGCATATTCTGCTTGTGCATGCACACATGAGTTCCCAACATGCCAACTCGATGCCAAAAAGCACTTATTTGAGCACTTCTTAGTACATTTGAATGGCCTCCGCAGGCTGCCAGCGAGGGCCTCCGCAGGCTGCCAGCCATGGCCTCCGCAGGTTGCCAGCCAGGGCCTCCGCAGGCTTGCAGCCAGGGCCTCCGCAGGCCGCTGCCAGCCAGGGCCTCCGCAGGCTGCCAGCCAGGGCCTCCGCATGCCGCTGCCAGCCAGGGCCTCCGCAGGCCGCTGCCAGCCAGGTCCTCCGCAGGCTGCCAGCCAGGGCCTCCGCATGCTGCCAGCCAGGGCCTCCGCAGGCCGCCAGCCAGGGCCTCCGCAGGCCGCTGCCAGCCAGGGCCTTCGCAGGCTGCTAGCCATGGCCTCCGCAGGCTGTCAGCCAGGGCCTCCGCAGGCCGCTGCCAGCCAGCGCCTCCGCAGGCTGCTAGCCATGGCCTCCGCAGGCAGCCAGCCAGGGCCTCCGCAGGCAGCCAGCCATGGCCTCCGCACGCAGCCAGCCAGGACATCCGCAGGCAGCCAACCATGGCCTCCGCAGGCAACCAGCCATAGCCTCCGCAAGCTGCCAGCCAGGGCCTCCGCAGGCTGCTAGCCTTGGCTTCCACACGCAGGCTGCACGAACCGTCGCAAGCCTGATTATTCTTTCGCAACCAATAATCGTATCGTAGGCACAAGCGACTTGTCACTTCATTTATTAGCGGATACATTTATTCCCGTATGCATCAAAATACTTAAGCCGTGGGCACGTTGGCAAGCAGGGTCTCGAATTATTGGCAAGAAGGGCCGAGGCCCGTATGCATCAAAATACATAAGCCGTGGGCACGTTGGCAAGCAGGGTCTCGAAATATTGGCAAGAAGGGCCGAGGCACACTTGCAATTCCAACTAAGGGCCAATGTCACGCTGGATTTGAGGGACACAATTATGATGTGTAACTTGGCACATCTGAATATTTTTTCGCAACCAACAATCGAAGGCACGGGCAGCATGTCACCTCTTTTTTTCATAACCAACAATTGAAGGCACATGTAACAAGTGAAAGGACTGCTACATTGATGGTTGGCCACACAAAGTAACCACCAATCAATCGAAGCAGAGCATACGACAACTCATGTGCCAATACGGTGTCAAGCACTTCCACATCACTAAGCCCAAAGGCACCACCCAGTATCGAAGAGTAAGCACTCCTACGACAGGCGAACCAAAGGATCGTAGTAAAGATGTGGACGGCAAGCTCCCGCCATGCACGTAAGGTAGCTGAGTTTGGGCCAGTCGAACAACCATCGAATCCGACAATCGATGGCAAGTGTCATCCCTCGCATGATAATCGAGTTCTGCGACAGAGTTTTGTTACTCTGTTGTATGTTTAGCCTACCCCTCTAAAAGGCAGACAAGGCTAATAACCCCAAAAATGCCCCCGTAGTTCAAAATGGCCGAAAAAGCTTAAATTTTTTTTTGCCATATAATTGCATATTCTGCTTGTGCATGCACACATGAGTTCCCAACATGCCAACTCGATGCCAAAAAGCACTTATTTGAGCACTTCTTAGTACATTTGAATGGCCTCCGCAGGCTGCCAGCGAGGGCCTCCGCAGGCTGCCAGCCATGGCCTCCGCAGGTTGCCAGCCAGGGCCTCCGCAGGCTTGCAGCCAGGGCCTCCGCAGGCCGCTGCCAGCCAGGGCCTCCGCAGGCTGCCAGCCAGGGCCTCCGCATGCCGCTGCCAGCCAGGGCCTCCGCAGGCCGCTGCCAGCCAGGTCCTCCGCAGGCTGCCAGCCAGGTTCTCCGCATGCTGCCAGCCAGGGCCTCCGCAGGCCGCCAGCCAGGGCCTCCGCAGGCCGCTGCCAGCCAGGGCCTTCGCAGGCTGCTAGCCATGGCCTCCGCAGGCTGTCAGCCAGGGCCTCCGCAGGCCGCTGCCAGCCAGCGCCTCCGCAGGCTGCTAGCCATGGCCTCCGCAGGCAGCCAGCCAGGGCCTCCGCAGGCAGCCAGCCATGGCCTCCGCACGCAGCCAGCCAGGACATCCGCAGGCAGCCAACCATGGCCTCCGCAGGCAACCAGCCATAGCCTCCGCAAGCTGCCAGCCAGGGCCTCCGCAGGCTGCTAGCCTTGGCTTCCACACGCAGGCTGCACGAACCGTCGCAAGCCTGATTATTCTTTCGCAACCAATAATCGTATCGTAGGCACAAGCGACTTGTCACTTCATTTATTAGCGGATACATTTATTCCCGTATGCATCAAAATACTTAAGCCGTGGGCACGTTGGCAAGCAGGGTCTCGAATTATTGGCAAGAAGGGCCGAGGCCCGTATGCATCAAAATACATAAGCCGTGGGCACGTTGGCAAGCAGGGTCTCGAAATATTGGCAAGAAGGGCCGAGGCACACTTGCAATTCCAACTAAGGGCCAATGTCACGCTGGATTTGAGGGACACAATTATGATGTGTAACTTGGCACATCTGAATATTTTTTCGCAACCAACAATCGAAGGCACGGGCAGCATGTCACCTCTTTTTTTCATAACCAACAATTGAAGGCACATGTAACAAGTGAAAGGACTGCTACATTGATGGTTGGCCACACAAAGTAACCACCAATCAATCGAAGCAGAGCATACGACAACTCATGTGCCAATACGGTGTCAAGCACTTCCACATCACTAAGCCCAAAGGCACCACCCAGTATCGAAGAGTAAGCACTCCTACGACAGGCGAACCAAAGGATCGTAGTAAAGATGTGGACGGCAAGCTCCCGCCATGCACGTAAGGTAGCTGAGTTTGGGCCAGTCGAACAACCATCGAATCCGACAATCGATGGCAAGTGTCATCCCTCGCATGATAATCGAGTTCTGCGACAGAGTTTTGTTACTCTGTTGTATGTTTAGCCTACCCCTCTAAAAGGCAGACAAGGCTAATAACCCCAAAAATGCCCCCGTAGTTCAAAATGGCCGAAAAAGCTTAAATTTTTTTTTGCCATATAATTGCATATTCTGCTTGTGCATGCACACATGAGTTCCCAACATGCCAACTCGATGCCAAAAAGCACTTATTTGAGCACTTCTTAGTACATTTGAATGGCCTCCGCAGGCTGCCAGCGAGGGCCTCCGCAGGCTGCCAGCCATGGCCTCCGCAGGTTGCCAGCCAGGGCCTCCGCAGGCTTGCAGCCAGGGCCTCCGCAGGCCGCTGCCAGCCAGGGCCTCCGCAGGCTGCCAGCCAGGGCCTCCGCATGCCGCTGCCAGCCAGGGCCTCCGCAGGCCGCTGCCAGCCAGGTCCTCCGCAGGCTGCCAGCCAGGTTCTCCGCATGCTGCCAGCCAGGGCCTCCGCAGGCCGCCAGCCAGGGCCTCCGCAGGCCGCTGCCAGCCAGGGCCTTCGCAGGCTGCTAGCCATGGCCTCCGCAGGCTGTCAGCCAGGGCCTCCGCAGGCCGCTGCCAGCCAGCGCCTCCGCAGGCTGCTAGCCATGGCCTCCGCAGGCAGCCAGCCAGGGCCTCCGCAGGCAGCCAGCCATGGCCTCCGCACGCAGCCAGCCAGGACATCCGCAGGCAGCCAACCATGGCCTCCGCAGGCAACCAGCCATAGCCTCCGCAAGCTGCCAGCCAGGGCCTCCGCAGGCTGCTAGCCTTGGCTTCCACACGCAGGCTGCACGAACCGTCGCAAGCCTGATTATTCTTTCGCAACCAATAATCGTATCGTAGGCACAAGCGACTTGTCACTTCATTTATTAGCGGATACATTTATTCCCGTATGCATCAAAATACTTAAGCCGTGGCACGTTGGCAAGCAGGGTCTCGAATTATTGGCAAGAAGGGCCGAGGCCCGTATGCATCAAAATACATAAGCCGTGGGCACGTTGGCAAGCAGGGTCTCGAAATATTGGCAAGAAGGGCCGAGGCACACTTGCAATTCCAACTAAGGGCCAATGTCACGCTGGATTTGAGGGACACAATTATGATGTGTAACTTGGCACATCTGAATATTTTTTCGCAACCAACAATCGAAGGCACGGGCAGCATGTCACCTCTTTTTTTCATAACCAACAATTGAAGGCACATGTAACAAGTGAAAGGACTGCTACATTGATGGTTGGCCACACAAAGTAACCACCAATCAATCGAAGCAGAGCATACGACAACTCATGTGCCAATACGGTGTCAAGCACTTCCACATCACTAAGCCCAAAGGCACCACCCAGTATCGAAGAGTAAGCACTCCTACGACAGGCGAACCAAAGGATCGTAGTAAAGATGTGGACGGCAAGCTCCCGCCATGCACGTAAGGTAGCTGAGTTTGGGCCAGTCGAACAACCATCGAATCCGACAATCGATGGCAAGTGTCATCCCTCGCATGATAATCGAGTTCTGCGACAGAGTTTTGTTACTCTGTTGTATGTTTAGCCTACCCCTCTAAAAGGCAGACAAGGCTAATAACCCCAAAAATGCCCCCGTAGTTCAAAATGGCCGAAAAAGCTTAAATTTTTTTTTGCCATATAATTGCATATTCTGCTTGTGCATGCACACATGAGTTCCCAACATGCCAACTCGATGCCAAAAAGCACTTATTTGAGCACTTCTTAGTACATTTGAATGGCCTCCGCAGGCTGCCAGCGAGGGCCTCCGCAGGCTGCCAGCCATGGCCTCCGCAGGTTGCCAGCCAGGGCCTCCGCAGGCTTGCAGCCAGGGCCTCCGCAGGCCGCTGCCAGCCAGGGCCTCCGCAGGCTGCCAGCCAGGGCCTCCGCATGCCGCTGCCAGCCAGGGCCGCTGCCAGCCAGGTCCTCCGCAGGCTGCCAGCCAGGTTCTCCGCATGCTCCCAGCCAGGGCCTCCGCAGGCCGCCAGCCAGGGCCTCCGCAGGCCGCTGCCAGCCAGGGCCTTCGCAGGCTGCTAGCCATGGCCTCCGCAGGCTGTCAGCCAGGGCCTCCGCAGGCCGCTGCCAGCCAGCGCCTCCGCAGGCTGCTAGCCATGGCCTCCGCAGGCAGCCAGCCAGGGCCTCCGCAGGCAGCCAGCCATGGCCTCCGCACGCAGCCAGCCAGGACATCCGCAGGCAGCCAACCATGGCCTCCGCAGGCAACCAGCCATAGCCTCCGCAAGCTGCCAGCCAGGGCCTCCGCAGGCTGCTAGCCTTGGCTTCCACACGCAGGCTGCACGAACCGTCGCAAGCCTGATTATTCTTTCGCAACCAATAATCGTATCGTAGGCACAAGCGACTTGTCACTTCATTTATTAGCGGATACATTTATTCCCGTATGCATCAAAATACTTAAGCCGTGGGCACGTTGGCAAGCAGGGTCTCGAATTATTGGCAAGAAGGGCCGAGGCCCGTATGCATCAAAATACATAAGCCGTGGGCACGTTGGCAAGCAGGGTCTCGAAATATTGGCAAGAAGGGCCGAGGCACACTTGCAATTCCAACTAAGGGCCAATGTCACGCTGGATTTGAGGGACACAATTATGATGTGTAACTTGGCACATCTGAATATTTTTTCGCAACCAACAATCGAAGGCACGGGCAGCATGTCACCTCTTTTTTTCATAACCAACAATTGAAGGCACATGTAACAAGTGAAAGGACTGCTACATTGATGGTTGGCCACACAAAGTAACCACCAATCAATCGAAGCAGAGCATACGACAACTCATGTGCCAATACGGTGTCAAGCACTTCCACATCACTAAGCCCAAAGGCACCACCCAGTATCGAAGAGTAAGCACTCCTACGACAGGCGAACCAAAGGATCGTAGTAAAGATGTGGACGGCAAGCTCCCGCCATGCACGTAAGGTAGCTGAGTTTGGGCCAGTCGAACAACCATCGAATCCGACAATCGATGGCAAGTGTCATCCCTCGCATGATAATCGAGTTCTGCGACAGAGTTTTGTTACTCTGTTGTATGTTTAGCCTACCCCTCTAAAAGGCAGACAAGGCTAATAACCCCAAAAATGCCCCCGTAGTTCAAAATGGCCGAAAAAGCTTAAATTTTTTTTGCCATATAATTGCATATTCTGCTTGTGCATGCACACATGAGTTCCCAACATGCGAACTCGATGCCAAAAAGCACTTATTTGAGCACTTCTTAGTACATTTGAATGGCCTCCGCAGGCTGCCAGCGAGGGCCTCCGCAGGCTGCCAGCCATGGCCTCCGCAGGTTGCCAGCCAGGGCCTCCGCAGGCTTGCAGCCAGGGCCTCCGCAGGCCGCTGCCAGCCAGGGCCTCCGCAGGCTGCGAGCCAGGGCCTCCGCATGCCGCTGCCAGCCAGGGCCTCCGCAGGCCGCTGCCAGCCAGGGCCTCCGCAGGCTGCCAGCCAGGGCCTCCGCAGGCCGCTGCCAGCCAGGGCCTCCGCAGGCCGCTGCCAGCCAGGGCCTCCGCAGGCCGCTGCCAGCCAGGGCCTTCGCAGGCTGCTAGCCATGGCCTCCGCAGGCTGTCAGCCAGGGCCTCCGCAGGCCGCTGCCAGCCAGCGCCTCCGCAGGCTGCTAGCCATGGCCTCCGCAGGCAGCCAGCCAGGGCCTCCGCAGGCAGCCAGCCATGGCCTCCGCACGCAGCCAGCCAGGACATCCGCAGGCAGCCAACCATGGCCTCCGCAGGCAACCAGCCATAGCCTCCGCAAGCTGCCAGCCAGGGCCTCCGCAGGCTGCTAGCCTTGGCTTCCACACGCAGGCTGCACGAACCGTCGGAAGCCTGATTATTCTTTCGCAACCAATAATCGTATCGTAGGCACAAGCGACTTGTCACTTCATTTATTAGCGGATACATTTATTCCCGTATGCATCAAAATACTTAAGCCGTGGGCACGTTGGCAAGCAGGGTCTCGAATTATTGGCAAGAAGGGCCGAGGCCCGTATGCATCAAAATACATAAGCCGTGGGCACGTTGGCAAGCAGGGTCTCGAAATATTGGCAAGAAGGGCCGAGGCACACTTGCAATTCCAACTAAGGGCCAATGTCACGCTGGATTTGAGGGACACAATTATGATGTGTAACTTGGCACATCTGAATATTTTTTCGCAACCAACAATCGAAGGCACGGGCAGCATGTCACCTCTTTTTTTCATAACCAACAATTGAAGGCACATGTAACAAGTGAAAGGACTGCTACATTGATGGTTGGCCACACAAAGTAACCACCAATCAATCGAAGCAGAGCATACGACAACTCATGTGCCAATACGGTGTCAAGCACTTCCACATCACTAAGCCCAAAGGCACCACCCAGTATCGAAGAGTAAGCACTCCTACGACAGGCGAACCAAAGGATCGTAGTAAAGATGTGGACGGCAAGCTCCCGCCATGCACGTAAGGTAGCTGAGTTTGGGCCAGTCGAACAACCATCGAATCCGACAATCGATGGCAAGTGTCATCCCTCGCATGATAATCGAGTTCTGCGACAGAGTTTTGTTACTCTGTTGTATGTTTAGCCTACCCTCTAAAAGGCAGACAAGGCTAATAACCCCAAAAATGCCCCCGTAGTTCAAAATGGCCGAAAAAGCTTAAATTTTTTTTTGCCATATAATTGCATATTCTGCTTGTGCATGCACACATGAGTTCCCAACATGCTAACTCGATGCCAAAAAGCACTTATTTGAGCACTTCTTAGTACATTTGAATGGCCTCCGCAGGCTGCCAGCGAGGGCCTCCGCAGGCTGCCAGCCATGGCCTCCGCAGGTTGCCAGCCAGGGCCTCCGCAGGCTTGCAGCCAGGGCCTCCGCAGGCCGCTGCCAGCCAGGGCGCAGGCTAGCCAGGGCCTCCGCATGCCGCTGCCAGCCAGGGCCTCCGCAGGCCGCTGCCAGCCAGGGCCTCCGCAGGCTGCCAGCCAGGTTCTCCGCATGCTGCCAGCCAGGGCCTCCGCAGGCCGCTGCCAGCCAGGGCCTCCGCAGGCCGCTGCCAGCCAGGGCCTTCGCAGGCTGCTAGCCATGGCCTCCGCAGGCTGTCAGCCAGGGCCTCCGCAGGCCGCTGCCAGCCAGCGCCTCCGCAGGCTGCTAGCCATGGCCTCCGCAGGCAGCCAGCCAGGGCCTCCGCAGGCAGCCAGCCATGGCCTCCGCACGCAGCCAGCCAGGACATCCGCAGGCAGCCAACCATGGCCTCCGCAGGCAACCAGCCATAGCCTCCGCAAGCTGCCAGCCAGGGCCTCCGCAGGCTGCTAGCCTTGGCTTCCACACGCAGGCTGCACGAACCGTCGCAAGCCTGATTATTCTTTCGCAACCAATAATCGTATCGTAGGCACAAGCGACTTGTCACTTCATTTATTAGCGGATACATTTATTCCCGTATGCATCAAAATACTTAAGCCGTGGGCACGTTGGCAAGCAGGGTCTCGAATTATTGGCAAGAAGGGCCGAGGCCCGTATGCATCAAAATACATAAGCCGTGGGCACGTTGGCAAGCAGGGTCTCGAAATATTGGCAAGAAGGGCCGAGGCACACTTGCAATTCCAACTAAGGGCCAATGTCACGCTGGATTTGAGGGACACAATTATGATGTGTAACTTGGCACATCTGAATATTTTTTCGCAACCAACAATCGAAGGCACGGGCAGCATGTCACCTCTTTTTTTCATAACCAACAATTGAAGGCACATGTAACAAGTGAAAGGACTGCTACATTGATGGTTGGCCACACAAAGTAACCACCAATCAATCGAAGCAGAGCATACGACAACTCATGTGCCAATACGGTGTCAAGCACTTCCACATCACTAAGCCCAAAGGCACCACCCAGTATCGAAGAGTAAGCACTCCTACGACAGGCGAACCAAAGGATCGTAGTAAAGATGTGGACGGCAAGCTCCCGCCATGCACGTAAGGTAGCTGAGTTTGGGCCAGTCGAACAACCATCGAATCCGACAATCGATGGCAAGTGTCATCCCTCGCATGATAATCGAGTTCTGCGACAGAGTTTTGTTACTCTGTTGTATGTTTAGCCTACCCCTCTAAAAGGCAGACAAGGCTAATAACCCCAAAAATGCCCCCGTAGTTCAAAATGGCCGAAAAAGCTTAAATTTTTTTTTGCCATATAATTGCATATTCTGCTTGTGCATGCACACATGAGTTCCCAACATGCCAACTCGATGCCAAAAAGCACTTATTTGAGCACTTCTTAGTACATTTGAATGGCCTCCGCAGGCTGCCAGCGAGGGCCTCCGCAGGCTGCCAGCCATGGCCTCCGCAGGTTGCCAGCCAGGGCCTCCGCAGGCTTGCAGCCAGGGCCTCCGCAGGCCGCTGCCAGCCAGGGCCTCCGCAGGCTGCCAGCCAGGGCCTCCGCATGCCGCTGCCAGCCAGGGCCTCCGCAGGCCGCTGCCAGCCAGGCCTCCGCAGGCTGCCAGCCAGGGCCTCCGCAGGCTGCCAGCCAGGGCCTCCGCAGGCCGCCAGCCAGGGCCTCCGCAGGCCGCTGCCAGCCAGGGCCTTCGCAGGCTGCTAGCCATGGCCTCCGCAGGCTGTCAGCCAGGGCCTCCGCAGGCCGCTGCCAGCCAGCGCCTCCGCAGGCTGCTAGCCATGGCCTCCGCAGGCAGCCAGCCAGGGCCTCCGCAGGCAGCCAGCCATGGCCTCCGCACGCAGCCAGCCAGGACATCCGCAGGCAGCCAACCATGGCCTCCGCAGGCAACCAGCCATAGCCTCCGCAAGCTGCCAGCCAGGGCCTCCGCAGGCTGCTAGCCTTGGCTTCCACACGCAGGCTGCACGAACCGTCGCAAGCCTGATTATTCTTTCGCAACCAATAATCGTATCGTAGGCACAAGCGACTTGTCACTTCATTTATTAGCGGATACATTTATTCCCGTATGCATCAAAATACTTAAGCCGTGGGCACGTTGGCAAGCAGGGTCTCGAATTATTGGCAAGAAGGGCCGAGGCCCGTATGCATCAAAATACATAAGCCGTGGGCACGTTGGCAAGCAGGGTCTCGAAATATTGGCAAGAAGGGCCGAGGCACACTTGCAATTCCAACTAAGGGCCAATGTCACGCTGGATTTGAGGGACACAATTATGATGTGTAACTTGGCACATCTGAATATTTTTTCGCAACCAACAATCGAAGGCACGGGCAGCATGTCACCTCTTTTTTTCATAACCAACAATTGAAGGCACATGTAACAAGTGAAAGGACTGCTACATTGATGGTTGGCCACACAAAGTAACCACCAATCAATCGAAGCAGAGCATACGACAACTCATGTGCCAATACGGTGTCAAGCACTTCCACATCACTAAGCCCAAAGGCACCACCCAGTATCGAAGAGTAAGCACTCCTACGACAGGCGAACCAAAGGATCGTAGTAAAGATGTGGACGGCAAGCTCCCGCCATGCACGTAAGGTAGCTGAGTTTGGGCCAGTCGAACAACCATCGAATCCGACAATCGATGGCAAGTGTCATCCCTCGCATGATAATCGAGTTCTGCGACAGAGTTTTGTTACTCTGTTGTATGTTTAGCCTACCCCTCTAAAAGGCAGACAAGGCTAATAACCCCAAAAATGCCCCCGTAGTTCAAAATGGCCGAAAAAGCTTAAATTTTTTTTTGCCATATAATTGCATATTCTGCTTGTGCATGCACACATGAGTTCCCAACATGCCAACTCGATGCCAAAAAGCACTTATTTGAGCACTTCTTAGTACATTTGAATGGCCTCCGCAGGCTGCCAGCGAGGGCCTCCGCAGGCTGCCAGCCATGGCCTCCGCAGGTTGCCAGCCAGGGCCTCCGCAGGCTTGCAGCCAGGGCCTCCGCAGGCCGCTGCCAGCCAGGGCCTCCGCAGGCTGCGAGCCAGGGCCTCCGCATGCCGCTGCCAGCCAGGGCCTCCGCAGGCCGCTGCCAGCGAGGGCCTCCGCAGGCTGCCAGCCATGGCCTCCGCAGGTTGCCAGCCAGGGCCTCCGCAGGCCGCTGCCAGCCAGGGCCTCCGCAGGCCGCTGCCAGCCAGGGCCTTCGCAGGCTGCTAGCCATGGCCTCCGCAGGCTGTCAGCCAGGGCCTCCGCAGGCCGCTGCCAGCCAGCGCCTCCGCAGGCTGCTAGCCATGGCCTCCGCAGGCAGCCAGCCAGGGCCTCCGCAGGCAGCCAGCCATGGCCTCCGCACGCAGCCAGCCAGGACATCCGCAGGCAGCCAACCATGGCCTCCGCAGGCAACCAGCCATAGCCTCCGCAAGCTGCCAGCCAGGGCCTCCGCAGGCTGCTAGCCTTGGCTTCCACACGCAGGCTGCACGAACCGTCGCAAGCCTGATTATTCTTTCGCAACCAATAATCGTATCGTAGGCACAAGCGACTTGTCACTTCATTTATTAGCGGATACATTTATTCCCGTATGCATCAAAATACTTAAGCCGTGGGCACGTTGGCAAGCAGGGTCTCGAATTATTGGCAAGAAGGGCCGAGGCCCGTATGCATCAAAATACATAAGCCGTGGGCACGTTGGCAAGCAGGGTCTCGAAATATTGGCAAGAAGGGCCGAGGCACACTTGCAATTCCAACTAAGGGCCAATGTCACGCTGGATTTGAGGGACACAATTATGATGTGTAACTTGGCACATCTGAATATTTTTTCGCAACCAACAATCGAAGGCACGGGCAGCATGTCACCTCTTTTTTTCATAACCAACAATTGAAGGCACATGTAACAAGTGAAAGGACTGCTACATTGATGGTTGGCCACACAAAGTAACCACCAATCAATCGAAGCAGAGCATACGACAACTCATGTGCCAATACGGTGTCAAGCACTTCCACATCACTAAGCCCAAAGGCACCACCCAGTATCGAAGAGTAAGCACTCCTACGACAGGCGAACCAAAGGATCGTAGTAAAGATGTGGACGGCAAGCTCCCGCCATGCACGTAAGGTAGCCGAGTTTGGGCCAGTCGAACAACCATCGAATCCGACAATCGATGGCAAGTGTCATCCCTCGCATGATAATCGAGTTCTGCGACAGAGTTTTTACTCTGCTGTATGTTTAGCCAATGATGGCTTGCTGGGCCATTATTCCACATACGCACGCGCGCGCGTGGCACTTGGCACTTGGGCACTTGGCACTTGGCACGGCACGCGCGCGCGCGTCTTGATATTTATATAAAAAAAAATGTCGCACGAGCAACCTCTCAAGCTCGCTGCTTTCCAGGCCCCGGGCACGATGTTCGATCGGGCATCCTGGCGTTTTACGGCTAGCCCTCGGGGCATAATAATGACCGCACGGAGCGCCTATTCTCTCTTGCGTGCCAACGAGTTTCTTTCTCATGTCATATCCAACTTCGAAATACTGACCGAACAGGCCATGAATTTTTCTTGGGGCAAGCCCTCTAGGGCATAACAACCACCACATTGACCCCCCTTTATCTATTTCGCGCCAACGAATTTATTTTTCTAGGCTATTATAGCTCCGATGTACCGCCTGTTCATGCCATGAATTTATCTCGGCTCGCCCTTGGGGCATGAAGGTTTCCACTTGTAAGGCAACACGATTTCTGCGAGGAAAATTTTGTTAATTCGTTGCATGTCAACTTTCCTCTAAAAGGCAAATAAGGCAAATAACACCAAAAATGCCCCGGTAGTTCTAAAAGAACAAAAAAGCTTACAATTTTTTTTTTGCATAACAACCAAGCTTTTTTACTTTTACATGCACAGAAGAGATCCCCGCAAGCCATCTCGAAGCCCAAACAACTAAAATTTAGTACTTATAAGTACATTTGGTAGCCGATGTTGGGAGGCTCATGGACTAGGCAAGCTGGCAGCCATTACTCTGCTGTATGTTTAGCCTCCCCTCTAATAGACACACAAGGCTAACAACACCAAAAATGCCCCGGTAGTTCAAATTGGCCCAAAAAGCTTAAATTTTTTTTCCTGTCAGGGCCTCCGCACGTTGGCTGCCATGGACTCCGCTCGCTGCCAGCCAGGGCCTCCGCACGGTGGCCCGCCATGGACTCCGCTCGCTGCTCCGCACGTTAGCGGCCATGCCCTAGGCATGCCGGAGAATCCGACAATCGATGGCAAGTGTCATCCCTCGCATGACCATCAGGTTCTGCGAGAAAGATTTGTTTCTCCGCTGTATGTTCAGGCTCCCCCTCTAATAGACAGACAAGGCTAACAACACCAAAAATGC